>OX424543.1:5000-7500 GCA_949152445.1 Cerastis rubricosa
TAACCTAACCTAACCTAACCTAACCTAACCTAACCTAACCTAACCTAACCTAACCTAACCTAACCTAACCTAACCTAACCTAACCTAACCTAACCTAACCTAACCTAACCTAACCTAACCTAACCTAACCTAACCTAACCTAACCTAACCTAACCTAACCTAACCTAACCTAACCTAACCTAACCTAACCTAACCTAACCTAACCTAACCTAACCTAACCTAACCTAACCTAACCTAACCTAACCTAACCTAACCTAACCTAACCTAACCTAACCTAACCTAACCTAACCTAACCTAACCTAACCTAACCTAACCTAACCTAACCTAACCTAACCTAACCTAACCTAACCTAACCTAACCTAACCTAACCTAACCTAACCTAACCTAACCTAACCTAACCTAACCTAACCTAACCTAACCTAACCTAACCTAACCTAACCTAACCTAACCTAACCTAACCTAACCTAACCTAACCTAACCTAACCTAACCTAACCTAACCTAACCTAACCTAACCTAACCTAACCTAACCTAACCTAACCTAACCTAACCTAACCTAACCTAACCTAACCTAACCTAACCTAACCTAACCTAACCTAACCTAACCTAACCTAACCTAACCTAACCTAACCTAACCTAACCTAACCTAACCTAACCTAACCTAACCTAACCTAACCTAACCTAACCTAACCTAACCTAACCTAACCTAACCTAACCTAACCTAACCTAACCTAACCTAACCTAACCTAACCTAACCTAACCTAACCTAACCTAACCTAACCTAACCTAACCTAACCTAACCTAACCTAACCTAACCTAACCTAACCTAACCTAACCTAACCTAACCTAACCTAACCTAACCTAACCTAACCTAACCTAACCTAACCTAACCTAACCTAACCTAACCTAACCTAACCTAACCTAACCTAACCTAACCTAACCTAACCTAACCTAACCTAACCTAACCTAACCTAACCTAACCTAACCTAACCTAACCTAACCTAACCTAACCTAACCTAACCTAACCTAACCTAACCTAACCTAACCTAACCTAACCTAACCTAACCTAACCTAACCTAACCTAACCTAACCTAACCTAACCTAACCTAACCTAACCTAACCTAACCTAACCTAACCTAACCTAACCTAACCTAACCTAACCTAACCTAACCTAACCTAACCTAACCTAACCTAACCTAACCTAACCTAACCTAACCTAACCTAACCTAACCTAACCTAACCTAACCTAACCTAACCTAACCTAACCTAACCTAACCTAACCTAACCTAACCTAACCTAACCTAACCTAACCTAACCTAACCTAACCTAACCTAACCTAACCTAACCTAACCTAACCTAACCTAACCTAACCTAACCTAACCTAACCTAACCTAACCTAACCTAACCTAACCTAACCTAACCTAACCTAACCTAACCTAACCTAACCTAACCTAACCTAACCTAACCTAACCTAACCTAACCTAACCTAACCTAACCTAACCTAACCTAACCTAACCTAACCTAACCTAACCTAACCTAACCTAACCTAACCTAACCTAACCTAACCTAACCTAACCTAACCTAACCTAACCTAACCTAACCTAACCTAACCTAACCTAACCTAACCTAACCTAACCTAACCTAACCTAACCTAACCTAACCTAACCTAACCTAACCTAACCTAACCTAACCTAACCTAACCTAACCTAACCTAACCTAACCTAACCTAACCTAACCTAACCTAACCTAACCTAACCTAACCTAACCTAACCTAACCTAACCTAACCTAACCTAACCTAACCTAACCTAACCTAACCTAACCTAACCTAACCTAACCTAACCTAACCTAACCTAACCTAACCTAACCTAACCTAACCTAACCTAACCTAACCTAACCTAACCTAACCTAACCTAACCTAACCTAACCTAACCTAACCTAACCTAACCTAACCTAACCTAACCTAACCTAACCTAACCTAACCTAACCTAACCTAACCTAACCTAACCTAACCTAACCTAACCTAACCTAACCTAACCTAACCTAACCTAACCTAACCTAACCTAACCTAACCTAACCTAACCTAACCTAACCTAACCTAACCTAACCTAACCTAACCTAACCTAACCTAACCTAACCTAACCTAACCTAACCTAACCTAACCTAACCTAACCTAACCTAACCTAACCTAACCTAACCTAACCTAACCTAACCTAACCTATACCTAACCTAACCTAACCTAACCTAACCTAACCTAACCTAACCTAACCTAACCTAACCTAACCTAACCTAACCTAACCTAACCTAACCTAACCTAACCTAACCTAACCTAACCTAACCTAACCTAACCTAACCTAACCTAACCTAACCTAACCTAACCTAACCTAACCTAACCTAACCTAACCTAACCTAACCTAACCTAACCTAACCTAACCTAACCTAACCTAACCTAACCTAACCTAACCTAACCTAACCTAACCTAACCTAACCTAACCTAACCTAAC
>OX424543.1:15000-17500 GCA_949152445.1 Cerastis rubricosa
ACCTAACCTAACCTAACCTAACCTAACCTAACCTAACCTAACCTAACCTAACCTAACCTAACCTAACCTTTTTTTTTTTTTTTTTTTTTTTTTTTTTTTGTCGCTGGGAAAAAATGCATTACGCACACCCTCCCATCGGGGGATGGAAGGGTAGTGTGGGACTCCCCGGTCTGAGACCGGTATACCCACTAAAACGACCCAGCGGCATTCCCGCTTCGTCCTAGTGGCGGGGGACTGGGAAACCGGCACAGCCTTTACGTCCAGTCCTCCGCCGACGATGACCCGCACAACGGACCTCACGCCCCCCCCGTGGGGAGGGGGACGGGCCCGGGAATGACAGACGAAGGTGGTGACGGGTGCAATGCGGGCGAAGGCACCCCCGCGCCTGTCGCCCGCCCGTCGCCACCATGAAGAGGGAGACCGCGTCTTCTCCGACCTCTTCTTCTTCTGCGGAGCGGCGCTGCGAGAGGGTCTTCCTCCCGCGCGCGCTCCGCCGCCTCCTTTTGCGACACTACGTCCTCGCAAAAAGAGGCGACCGCTGACCAGGCCCCCTCGCTCCCCAGCATGGCGTTGACCACACCGGGAAGCGAGAGGTCCTGTCCGATCTCCGCGATCAGACTGCGGCGCGGCTCGGACCAAGCCGGGCACACCTCGAGGGTGTGCTGCGCCGTGTAACCTAACCTAACCTAACCTAACCTAACCTAACCTAACCTAACCCTGCTGACTGCGGCCCCCATCCCATTTCCGCCGAGGTTCTTGCTGGCCAGACTGAGCTCCTTAACACCATGAAGGAGCACATCTCGGAGTTAAAGGACAACTCCGAGAAACTTGTAAAACTCCGAGACAGTCTGGCCAGCAGGGAACGTGAGGGGGAGACAACCTACGCGAGTGTAGCGGCCGTCAGTAAGAGCCACACCAGGGCACAAGCCCTGGAGCGTACGACGCTGCACTCCCTAACCTAACCTAACCTAACCTAACCTAACCTAACCCTGCTGACTGCGGCCCCCATCCCATTTCCGCCGAGGTTCTTGCTGGCCAGA
The DNA here is from genome assembly GCA_949152445.1 of Cerastis rubricosa. Classification (NCBI taxonomy): domain Eukaryota; kingdom Metazoa; phylum Arthropoda; class Insecta; order Lepidoptera; family Noctuidae; genus Cerastis; species Cerastis rubricosa. The sequence goes on from OX424543.1 coordinate 16,041, forward strand.
CTGAGCTCCTTAACACCATGAAGGAGCACATCTCGGAGTTAAAGGACAACTCCGAGAAACTTGTAAAACTCCGAGACAGTCTGGCCAGCAGGGAACGTGAGGGGGAGACAACCTACGCGAGTGTAGCGGCCGTCAGTAAGAGCCACACCAGGGCACAAGCCCTGGAGCGTACGACGCTGCACTCCGTGATAGTCTCCTCAACAAACGAGATGGATACTGGGGGCGAAATACTCGAGAGAGTACGGAAAGCGGTGGACGCGAAGGAAGGCTGGGTGCGCGTAGAAAGAGTGCGGAAGGCAAAAGACCAAAAAGTAATAATGGGGTGCGCAACGAAGGAGGAGAGAGCAAAATTAAAACAGCGACTGGAAATGGCCGGAGAGAACCTCGTCGTCGAGGCGGTGAAGAATCGGGACCCGCTACTGGTTCTGAGGGACGTGTTGCTGATTCATAGTGATGAAGAAGTGCTGAGAGCCCTCCAGAACCAGAACCGGGAGATCTTTCACGGCCTCGGGGACGAGGACAAGAAAATTGCTCTTAAGTTTCGCAAAAAGTCGCGAAACCCGCTTGTGAACAGCATTGTGTTGAGTGTTTCCCCAGCAATCTGGCGACGTGCACTCGATGTAGGCAAGCTCCGTATTGACCTGCAGAGAGTGCGCGTCGAAGACCAGACGCCTTTGGTGCAGTGCACTCGCTGTCTAGCATACGGCCACGGCAAGCGTCTCTGCACGGAGCCAGTGGACCTGTGCAGCCACTGTGGCGGTCCACACGTTAGGGTGGACTGCCCAGTCAAACACCTTGGTGAGGCAGCGGTCTGTGTGAACTGCACCAGAGCCAAGCTCGAGGAACACTCACACAATGCGTTCAGCACGGAATGCCCGGTACGCAGGAAGTGGGACGCATTCGCGCGAGCAACAATAGCGTATTGCTAAAGTTGTCGGTGCGCCCACTTCCACGTACTCGGAGAATTCAAAGCACACACAACCGAGATACAGCAAAGAGAGAAACACTGGGGTTGGCTTAGCGGAGAACGGTAACTGGAGCCACTTTCATGCGAAAGTGACTGAAGTTAACCTGGACCTAAGGTCAGCTCCAGTGGAATCGTCAAGTTGGGGGACGGTTGTGTTGTGTCGAAAATTTGTTATTGTCAGTTTGGTAATTAAGAATGATATTAAATTATATAGTAAGTATATAGTGCTAATATCATATGAATTAAAACTAAAAAAGACGATTAAAAACAAAATTGAATTTCAAAGAGTAATATCGCAAAAAGGGCATAAGTATAAGGGATAATGATGGGTAAAAATGGGCTAATTAGTAATATAAAATCTAGATAAAAACAGTAATAGTAGTAATGATATAACGTTTATGTAAATTTTAAATTAGCGTGATAGTAGTAAAACATAGTTGTAGTAGCTTGTTATTTAATCAAATAGTAATATAAAGTAAACGGAATAATATGC